>PVIA01003283.1:0-38648 GCA_004024845.1 Tonatia bakeri | reverse complement strand
ACAAAGCTTGTGCAAAAATAACAAAAGATGTAATACTGGCTGTCTTTTTTTAATTCAAAACTTCATACTTATTATGGGAGAAAAAAATAGATCTTTTGATTATTTAAGCTGAGAAATAAAGTCATATAATACATTTATCAAACATTGTGAAATAAGACTTTGCAGGAGTTTAAAACACAAAGTGAAGAAATGTATCTGATTGAAAAATGTAGGGGAATTAAGGTAACCGAAAATAATTGCTCAAATTGGAGTCTATCCAAAATACTGAGTCTGGAACGGGAGCCATATGAAGCTCAACAGGCAGAGTCTGTAGAAAACATGTACAAAGCCAGTGCATGGGATTGTGGAGTCGGACACACGTATAAGCACTTAAGGAAGGCCAACACATTGTGTAATTCCATGAGAAAGTCATTCTGAGGTCTATTATGTTTTGACTCAGAAACTCAATGATAGATTTAACAGTCATAAGCCACTTAACAATTGAAATATGTTCTGAGAAATGCATCATTAGGCAATTTCATCATTCTGCAAGCACCATAGAGTATGCTTACACAGACCAAGATGGTATAGACTACTACACACATAGGCTATATGGTATAGCCCAGTGCCTGTAGGCTGCAATCCTGTACAGTGTATTACTGTACAAGGCGACATGAGATTAAATCAAGTACAAGAGAAAATGGCACAACCAAGAGACATGTAAACATGGGATTTGAAGCTTCTGCCTGTGTGACAAGGCATACTGTTGTACAGACAATTTTTTTACTCAGTAGAAGAGTACACTCTAAAATGAAACAAGAAGGGTAGTATAGTAAATACATAAACTAGTAGTGTAATTGTCTACTATCATTATCAAGTATCATGCACTATATATAAATGCGCATGCTATACTTTTATACTACTGGCAAAGCAGTAGCATCACCATAAACATGGGAGTAATGTATTGCATTATGTTACTATAGCTATGACATTAGTAAGAGAAAGGAATTTTCAGCTCCATATGCACTTATGAGATCACCATCATGTATGTGGTCCAATGTTGACCTAAATATCATTATGCCATCCATGACAATATGGTTTTGATCCCTATTTAGTAACTAAAAGAGAGTCATATAATAGTTATCTCTGTTCATAAAACAAAGCCATTAGATATTTTTTTGAGAGATTCAATTTTCTTCCTGAATATCACATCCAGCCCCAAGCTGATTTCTCTGTGAAGAGTCAGGCATACTATACACATTAGGGGTGGGGGAAAGTAGGGTTAAAATAAAATATTTTCAGAGTGGCAGTTGTGTTTTCTATTTTACATTATTAAATACTTCAGTAAAAATATGATAAAATAAGATTTATATGTGTTTTCCAAAATTTCAACGTATTTAGCAATTTTATAAAGACAAAGATTTGGAATTTGTTTTCAGTTTGATGTGATTCACTTCTAGTGGTCTCATTATGAAATAAAATGTATTAAGACACTTTAATGTAGGATAGAAAAATATGAGAGAGATTTTAAGGTCAGGAACCGTGCATTTGCATTCTAGCTTTACCAATCACAGACTCGCAGTTTAACCCCTTTGACCTCTATTTCCATAATGAAGAGTAGTTAAATAATAATACTTAGCCCCATAGGGTTATTTTGAGAATGAGCCAGCTTGTTGCAGGTGTTCCATTAATGCTGTACTCAACCAACAAATTATTTTTGACCAACACTGGGCCAGCTGCTGGGAACAGAAAATAAAAATATGTAACTTTCTTGCCCTTGAGAAGCTCACTCTCTTATGAAAAAACAGACCTGCAGCTACAACACGGGGTAATAAATCTTTAACACAGTCTTGTCCCTAGTGCTGAGGAGGCCTGAATTGCACATGGAAAGGAAATTCAAAAAACTTTGTCCCATCATAGGATATTCTACTTTTTAAAATTTTCTTGTCTTTGGTCACTGCAGAGATCCCAGTGGCAATGAGAACATAAAACTCAAGTTAGCAAAAGCAATTCCCAGCTCCTGTGGAGGTATGAGGACATGGAAAATCTCCATTCCCAGGAATCTGTGAGATCATGTCTGATTTAAGTCCCAATCCTATACAAAGCAGACCTCACACTGGGTTTCATGTGTAGACTTTCATGTCCAATCCCTGTAACGAGGTGATAAGGCCTGTGTCACAGTTAGTCAGTAGCAGGCGATGGCAATTAACAGGATTGCACTAACCTGGAGATGAGCCAAGCTGGCAAAAGAAGGATTAGAAAGTAAATGAAGTGAGCAACCATGAACCAGCAAATAGAGCTTAATGGACAGTACAAGTCAGTGAGGCAAAAATGGGCCAATTTGTTCTCATTGATTTTCACTGCCCAATGAGCTGCATTCCTCTTTTGCTTTCTAATGCATTTATCTTGGCCTACACAAGTCCTCCGGCTGTCATTCTGAGGACAGTTCCATTGACCGCAACAACACCATGCGCGGCTGGAGCGGGCCGAGCAAAATTTGACCTACAGAGTTCTATTTCACACACCCTGATGGGATGTCCTAATGACCCAGAGAGTTCGAGAAAGAAATTCCAATGAGAGCTTACATTATGACCATGAAATCACTCAGGAGACGTTTTCTGAGAGGACTGGAAGTAAATATTGCAGAGTTTCATTCAACTTGTGTGTTCTCCCTTTCTAATAAATAATTTGTCAAAGTAAACAAAAACACTCTAACCTACCATTCTACTGGTTCTGAATCATCTCCAGTGGAAGTGCCAAATGATTTCTGCCATCCTGAATAACTAAATCTTGGTGACCAATTGTTGTTCACTAGTATTATAAAAGCTATAACCTTAATCTCTGAGAATAGGCAAATTGCAGTGTCAGCTGGGCTAGGACACAGGGCAACGTTTCCACCGGGCATAAGCCCATCCTCTTCACCTCTCTTTTATTTTTTTCTTACTGCCTTTTCTGTCCTGGCTTTTTTCCTCTTTATTTCTTTTTCTTTGGCTATATCTCTCCTCTTCCTTCCTACTTTTACTTACTAGATGCTTTTTTCTTTCTTATTCTCCCTACTTCAAAAAGTAAATACAGTGCTTTCTACATCAAAAGCCAATCAGGAAAAATCACATTTGTCCACTGGATTATCTGACAATTATGTTGCATGTGATTTCTTCATACCTTTGCCACTTATGATTAATCTCAGAATGAAGTGGCTTCTGAGATTTTGAAATTTCATTAGTTTACTATGGAAAAAAAATGTTTCTATCCCATTTCAAGCGCAACTGAACATCTTGGAGTCAAGTTTTCATGTCTTTAAAACAGACAAGACAGAAAATATTTATCTTCTCATAATGGAAAGATTTTGCTGTGTTAAAGAGTAACAGACAATGTCACAGAGAATTGTGGTCAGTACTTACCTCTGCATGAATCTCCCTATGAAAGGGGCCACAGTGGTGCCTTCAGCAATTCATGGCCCCTTATAGTCACAGAGAGCAAAAGGCACACACGTGGTCACCAGTGCTGCAGGAGGAAGCCTCTAAATTTTCCCTGGCTCATGAGAGCAAAAGAGATTCCAACCTTACAAGGGATGGCTACAGGCCTGAAAAAAGCCTCCCCCCACCCAAGTTAATTAACAGGTTTTTTGTGAGTCCAGTCAAATAATCATTTATTTCTCTAGTGACCATTGTAAACAATGCCTCATTCAGTTATTTAACACTGTGACATAGATACCAAGAAATTATTAGCTGATGAGTATACTGACTTGACAGAAAATGGGATTCCTTTGTTTTTTGTTTCGCTGTACACTAACAAACTAGAGAGAAAGAAAGAGACGGAGAGAGAGAATGTGGCAGAGAGGGAAGAAATGAACCTTGGATGTCACAGGTCATATTGCCTTTAGTTGTTAGTTTTCTCTTCATCTATGTTTTGCTTCCCATAGATCACTCCCCTTCCATTAAGAATCTCTGTGTTCCTCAGATACAGCCTGGGAATTAAACATTCAGCTGCTGAGGTGCATTCCTGGAGTTGCTACTGCTGAACCCAGAAGAAGAGATGCAAGAGGACTTTCAAACTCCAAAAACTGTTAACGGCAGCTGCTAAGCAGAAGAAAGAGAAAGTCTTATTCTAAGTTATGCATTGTGTGGCACATGCATTTGATGTTTTTTTCATATGTTTCCAAAGAAGCGTGTGTAACATATCACATTCAAACTGTCACCATGTGAAGCACAGAGTAGCTCACAGGCAAACGTTCCAGTAAGAGTATTTGAGTGCATGTGCCTCACCTGAGGCACCTGGAAACAACTAAACTTCCACACACAGGGCGGCTTTGCTTTAACAGAATAGAAAACATCTGTGTTGAAATTAGTTTAATTTTAGCTGGATTAATTTAACCTAATAAGGACCTTCCAAATATTTTATTTTTCCTGTGGGTTAATCCAAATAGTCTCTGAATTGATCTGTATTTCTTATTTCCTTCCTAAGTCCTATTCATTCTATCAGATTTTCTGCCTAAAAATTCACATGTTTTTCTATATCATTCCTCTACTTAAAAACATTTTTATTCAATTATGTTGAATTATAATATAGACAGTTTCTAAAATTGTGACATTCAAACAATCAAGCCTTGGACAGTGTCATTTGTGTTCAGGGTACAATGAATGCACTTTGGACTGAATAGGCAAGTAAGAATTGTAGTTTATTTTTACCTCTGAACAAGTTTTTATTTTGTTGGATCTTTTAAATCTACAACAAAAAATGGTTTTCTTGATGCCAAAAAATTAACCTAAATTGCCTTTTCTTGACATTTAAAATGCTCTACCCTCTGGCCTCAACTTGCCTATGGTATCTGCCTAGTTTTCTATATATTTAAATATAATTCTGCTTCAAAGTGGCCATAGCTACCCCAGTAAAAATTTCCACAGCCCATCATAAAAAATCCTTTGGATTTTCTGAATACTACCTATTTTTCTTTTTGATTAAAATGAAAACCTTCCCCTTTTCCATTTGCCTTTATTCTATCTACTTCTTAGCTTCCACTTGCTCTGGAGGGATTTTCCTCATGTGCATAGTTCTTAGCAAAAATAGAGTCTCCTGGTAAATGTGTTGCTGGGGTGGAAAACAGATAAAGTCTAGAAACTCGGAAGTAGGACTGGATTTTATTTCCAGGCTCAATACATAGCGATAGCATGACCTTAAATGAGTCATTTAACCCTCTTGCCCTCCATTTCCTCATTTGTAAAATAGGCTTAACAATAACTACCTTCTGTAACTCAATTTCAAAATCGTATAAGAAAAATGTTTGAAAAGTACTTTGAATATAATAAAGTACTCTCTGAATATAATAGGATACAATTTTCTTCTAAAGAATTAGCATTTTGCATGCACTTATGCCAGGCACTGTTCTGCCTAACCCGTAACAGCACTATAGTTGATATTGTTATCATTCACGTTATGTAAATAATACAACAAAAAGGCTAAATGACTTGTCCGAGTTAAAAAGAAATGGATAAGAAAAAGAACTGGGATTCAAACCAAGAAAACTGGGCGCCAGACTCTGCTTTCATTATACTGCATTTTACTGCCTCCTGTTCTGCCTTGTAATTAATTAACATGCTTTAGGCTTGTGAAGTCCCACAGGCCTATCATCACAGCTCATCTCCTTTGTATCTTTCATACGAGCTTCATGCTTGTTCTTCCCTTTGCCTAGAATACTTGTTGCATGGTTTACATGACTCACACCCCATTCTCCTTAAGAACTTTGCACAAATGTCACCTCTCTATGAGATTTTCTCTGAAAACCATATTTGAAATTATAATTCACCAGCCTATCCTATCCACCTCATCCACTGTATTTTCTCTGTGTCACTTTCCTACATGTTTTATATATTTATATGTTTCTGTTGCCTTATTCCATTAGAATATTAGCTCTATGAAAGCAGTAATTTTTGTTGTTTTATTTACTTTTGTATACCCACTGCTTAGAACAGTGTCCAAGACATATTAGCTACTCAAAAATATTTGATAATAAAATAATGATTTAGTTTAACATGTAGTTAAATAAATGATTCAGAATTTCTTCACTAAAGAGCATTAACATTTTTTATTCGATGATGTAGAATTAGAATATAGACAGTTTCTACAATTGTGACATTCAAACAATCAAGCCTTGGACAGTGCCATTTGCATTAAAGGTACAATGAATGCACTTTGGATTGAATAGGCAAGTAAGAATTACAGTTTATTTTTACCTCTGAATAAATTTTTATTTTGTTGGGTCTTTTAAATCTACAACAAAAAGTGTTTAACAAGAGAAAAAATATCTCCATAGGATAAATTTCTCCTGTAAAAACTCTATCAATCATAATGGCCTGTAAAGGGTCTGGCAGAAGTAGTACTACAGCTGTGAGGATGAGAGACTTTACTCTTGTATTTTTCCATATGAACAACTGTAAACCTACTTGTGCCCCATATGTCCATGTTGACCACAGAATGAACTCTAAATTCGCAATCATGAGCTACAAGTCATTTTAGGACATAGTCTCCCTCTACCTGCATACATTCACTTCTCATTATTCTCCATTTCAGATGCAAAACAGCACAATACCCACACCACAAGCTCTGGAGGCCACTACTTGGGATTGAATCTCTTGTCACATTAGTTTCTTTAAGTCTCAGGTTCCCCATCAGTAAGATGGGGATAGAAATATTAATTGAACCCTAGAATCATTATGAAATGAAACTATCCACACTAAACAAACACTAAACAAACTGTCCAGCATAAACTAAGTTTTAGGTTATTGTCATTTTTAAATTAGCTTCCATTTGCAGTTCTGCTTGCAGTTCCCCAAATCTCCTACACCTCTCTCTCTAGCATTTGTGGCTCTGAATGTTAGGTTCTTCTGTGTAAAACACCTCTCCCTAAGTTGTCCAAACAGCAAATTCCTGCCTACACTTCAGGCCTCAACTCAAATGCTATTTCCTCTAAAAGGACTTCCCTGACTTTGTAATTCAAATGAAACAATTACCCCTCTGAAACCCCAACTTCATATTGTACATATTTTGCTTTGACAGCACTATGTTCCATTGGTTTCCTACTGGAATATAAATAACCTTAAAGACAGATAACATAAATTTTTGTTTCACTACCGCTTGACATACAGGTATGACTAAGTACAGGTATATTGACTACATAAATTAATGACTTGAGTTTTCATTTGTCAGCTAAGTGAGACTCAACCTTGGAATTATATAGATCTATTTATACCTTATTTTCTAAATCAACTAATTATTTATTTATTTTTAGAAACGGGGAAGGGAGGAAGAAAAGAGGGAGAGAAATCTTAATGTGAGAGAGAAAAGTCAACCAATTCCTTTCTGTATGTATCCTGACTGAGGAAGAACCCGAAACCCAGGCATGTGACCTGACAGGGAATCAAACCAGCGACCTTTCATTTTGTGGGATGATACCCAACCAACAGAGTCATACTCGTCAGTGCAATTTGTACCCTATTTTAAAATTTAATGATTATTTAAATTGGTGTAAAATTCTTTCAGTATCCTTTGTTAGGAGGAAATACTTTTTCCCTCATCCTGATGCTTTGTTGTGTTTTTTTTCAATGTGAAGCAAGGTCTACTTGTGCAAGTTCCTAGCCTTTCTGCTTTCTCATTCACGCCTCATCACATATGAGTTCTTAATCAGATAAAAGACTTTGGAATAAAAACTGCTTCTGCTAGGCCAAGTCTCTTTCCTGCTCTTTCAAGAGTGATTTTTGAATTGAATTGCTATGGTCAAATAGTCAACTTAGCCATGAAAATTTTGCTCTCATGATGGAAGTTCTTGACTGCTCAAAATTCTACCAATTTTGAGTTTCAGTATCAGGAAGCTGGTTTATCTTCACTTATTAATAATACTGCAATGATGGGTATACTGAGAGCAGTATTAATAATAAAGTTAACATTTTTTTGTTTCTCATTTACCTTCTCTTTTCTCCTATTTTTCAATTCATTTAGAATTCAGGTGTGGGAAAATGAGTCTCTTTACCAGACCCCTGAAACTACAAACATATTTTATAATTTAATTATGCTTGCACTATGAGTTAAATCAAAATGCATTACCCATCATTGCTTCCATGTCTGTAAATTGAGTTTTTGTATCTCAAGGAATCTTGAATGTATACAAGAATCTATACAAGAAAAATGTTCACCATGATTTGGAAAGAAAAGATAATAAACTTTTTGAATCTGCAATGTGAAACATGGTCTCCCCCACCACTAAAAGTCAATATGGAGGCACACGAATAATGCGTAAAGCAGAGGAAGTGCAAAGCACAGCCACCTGAGTGTACCTCATTGGAATCTTCAGATTTCTAGGCAATGTCTTGCTTGCAAATTTTATTTTCACAGATTCCAAAATGTTATTTATCTAGTGTGAATTTTATATTTATGCATGTTCCATGAATCCACTTATTCCCCTTTCCATTGAAAATAAACCTCTAATGAATAAAATGTTGTTTTTTCCACTTTAAGTAAAAACATTAACATACTGAAAGACAATTTTAAGTTGCCTTTTCATATCAGATTGTGTCTATTCACTAATCAGACATGATTATAAGTGACACAGGTGGTTTGCATTTTCATTTTACAATATTGTAATACTATAACAAATAAGAATAAGAAATTTAACAAATTACAGTCATATTAAAATATATTTTCAGGGAGAGTGGGGGAAATAATTTCTCATCACTCTATAATTACAGTTCTAAGATTTCACTAAGGAACTACCCCAGGGTATCATCTTTATTTAGTAGTTTACATTTTCATATAGGTTTTCTTTATTTCAGTCACTTTTATCTGAAAAAGCAAGACCCAGTCATAAATAGCACATTATATTACTCACTTAATTGCATTCAACTGAAATATTTTTCATTCATGCAGGCTGTTTGTTCAAAATTTTTGTAATTACCTACAAACAGATACAAATTATATTTTTCATTCTTAAGTCTAGAGTAGGTTGCAACTGATGAAATATTTATAAACATGGAGGATATAGAGCTACCTACCAATATATGTTGGGTGATATCTCTGCAAGGTATTTCCTAAATCTTTGAAATTTCATGAGCCGAAGACCTCATTCAAATTCCATTCAATTTTCTGAATACCTTCAAGCTTTACATTTTTAAAGGGTGTTACATTGGAAAACATATGAAATAAATCATATAAACTAATTCATACCTTTAACAATGATACTAAGTGTTTAATATACATATTACTTTTCTGCCTTGGAAGGCTGAGAAAAAAACTCAAAACTTTGAAAAATTTATAAATTTATAACTGGAAAAAAGGAGATGTTATCGAGAGTACCCTTGTTCATTGAAAATTCTCAACAATATTCACCTAAGTGCTTATGATATACCTGATACTGTATATTAGGAAATTAATGTCATATAATTCTTAATTTTTTTTCTATTTTGCAAAAGTGTTTGCACTGTCTTGTACTGCTTGAAATTTCATCATTTAGAAACTAGAGCTTTCTGTATGAAACAAGCATATTGTGATTTCAAGTGACGAAACCCTCTTCAAACTCTCAGGGATAAATTAACACTCATCTTTTACTCCCACCTCCTTCTAGTGCACCTTCCTCTTCAGCAATGGTTGAAAACTACACTTCCCAGGCTGCCTTGAACCTGGCTTCTGTATTTAAAAAAAAGAGGTTCTTCCATGTACGCTCACTAAAAAACAATGAAATGATGGAAATGATGGCCATGTGCTACTACTGTTTATTATTTTTGCTAGTCAGCAAGGTCATGAAGAAGTGAAATATTCCTCCCTCAGCATTCCATCTTGTCACTTCTAGCCCTGAAGTGTTGGGTGGTGATTGTCACAGACTAGATGCCAGGTACCATATTTCAGTGTGTGGGCTCCAGTATTTATGATGTCCAAAGAAGATTCTGGATTAAGGGGCTCACTGATCCTGGATCCTGACCCCAGATTTGTAGGTCCTACACTAAAGTCTTAAACTAATAGTTCCCCGCACTCCACACTCTGGATATAGTCAAGGTTATAGCTTCTCTGACAGAACAATTCTGTGGTGTTCTGGAAGTCTATTCTAGAGGCCCAATCCTCTAGGCTTTTCAGTCATTTTATTAGCATTTAATTTACTATTTCAAATTTTTTTCTGCTTAAAATATTTAGTGGTTTCCATTTCCTACAATGAACTTTAATCAATTATTGGCTTAAGTTGAACTCAACTGTAAAGATAATTTATTGGCTGACATTACAGAAACACCCAGGCATCAGTGTGACTGTAGATAGAGTAGATCCAGGAGCTCATAGAAATCAACAAAACTCAGTACAACTTTCTGCTTTTCCATTTATTATCTTGGCTGAATTCTCCAGATGGGTGGAAACTGGTTGTAGCCACCCAGCTTCTCATCTTCCCAGACTGGAGTCATGTGGCAAAGACCACCTGCCTCTTTAGCAGCCCAAGCAAAAGCCTCAGTAAGTAGTATTGACTCTAATTCGGTCACATGCCCAACTCTAACCTCATCATTAAGGACAAAGGGATAAACAGTCTATTCAACAGATTTGCGCTTTATGCCCTGCCCCTGGCACTGAAGTAGTAGAAATGAGCTCCACTCAAAAGGAATAATTACAGAGTAGAAGGATTTTCCCAAGAAAACATAGATGCCATTACCACAACAGTAAAATCACATGCTTTGAAGCCAAATAACAAAGGTCCACCACATGTTTTCTTTAAAATACAAGCACCTCTGGGAGAATTATAATTTGTAAGTCATTTACATATTAGTGGAAATTTACTTTCTTTCAGTTTTAATAGAAAATTTTTAAATGTAAGAATTGATGTAATTAAGTATTTATTAAATTTCTTCTATGCTGTGTAGACCATAATCTCTGGGATTTTCCTGAAAAATTGCCTTTAAACTCTTATAAATCAATAGTAAAACAATTGTATAATTCATCACAAGTAGAAAAGCAAAACTATCATAAGTAGAGATTATGACACTCAGAAGAAGGAAGAATTACCTCAGCTGGAGAAACCGAAGAAAGCTTTTTAAAAACAGCAATGCCTTAATGACAACTCACATGCTCAAGTGTATCTAGTTTATAGACATGGGAAGAGGTCAACAAAGGTATGGATGCAATAAGTTGGTAAGAGGCAGAATTTACCGAGAATCTTGAGAATTGTAAGCAAAGATTTTTCTAAGAACTGTTGTAATTTCTTCATTATTCCTATTTTTATGCAGTTTATAGAACTTGGCACAGGGTATCAGATTATTTGGAGTGGGTGATTCAGTAAAGTTTAGTGATTTGATGTTGTCTGTTAGTTTTGCAATTTATTTATATCTAATTTCATTCCCCAAAACATTCGAGGTCGCTGACCTGGCAATCAATTAGATCTGTGGAGCAAGTGAGTGGCAGGAGTGGCAAGAGACAACACTGACATTCTGGAAATGCCACTAAAGGAGTTGGGCAAGTTAGGAAAGAGTTGATAGAAAGTATATTAAAGCAAACTCTTCTTGTGTTTGTAACTATATGTGCTTGTTGTACCCAACACCCCCCCCCAAATAAAAGCCAATTTAGTTGCCTTGTGGCAGACTTCACAAACTGTGAAGATGTCCTCACTGAACTTCAGTTGTGGACAGAAAACCCAGTATCCTTAGTAGGATAGAGCATATGTGAACAGACAGCAAGTGGAACTGATTTTGTTTGTGGTAAAGTGGGACTTTCAAATATATGATCACTTACAACTGTAATTCAAACAGTGCTTTGAGCTCCTGAGGTCATGGGGCTTATTTGCATTCTACCAGAAGTATTACACTATCCTTCATTTCCTTCATTTCTCTCTCTCTCTCAGCATGCATGAATGCTCACTCCTTGTGACTCCAGACATCCTAATATCACCATTGCAAAAGTGCCAGGGAGAAGAGTTGGGCACACCATTTGAGAAACAACTGTTTCAGAATCATCGAAGGTCTGAATTAAATTAATATGTTCTTTAAGTACAAGAAATATTCTCAATATTCTTGTAATGCGTAGAAAAATATTACCTTGACTTTGTAGATTAAAACAAAGAAAGGAAAGATGGTTGAGAGATTCGTTCGCATTTAGCAGGATTATTGATATGTGAGGCATAAATCAGACCTGCTTTCTGACTAAAAGCAGTATTTTCTGCTTTGCCCACTACACTTTGTGCACATGATTTGCACACAAGCAGCAATGCAGAAAGCAATAGCCTCCTTAAAACAAAACACTTGCCAAACTCTTAATGTTATTTGGCCAGTAGTAGGCATTATATGTCTAAATTCAAGTGTATAGGATCCAGACAGACCTGATTGTACACTTGGGTAGATGACTTAAGTCACCATTCTTTCATTTCAAGATAGAGACAACAGCAATACCTTCTTCATAAGATAACTATTGTTTTCTGAGCACACATTGGATTAAGTGTGTAGTATAATATCTTGACCTTAATGCCATCTGAAAGCATTAGTTATGATTCCTAAAGTCCTTATAATGATGAAAGATGTTTTTTTTTTTCATGAAAGATAAAGTGATAGTTTTAAGAGCATGGTTTTCTCAGAAGTAATTAGCATGTTTGCAGTGATCAGTACTACTCATTTTAGAAGGAGTGGGAACAAGAGACTTCAGCCCTCCAAAACCATTTCGAGAGTAGTCTTTTTAACAACAACAACACTCAGTGGTTTGAATTTTTTATTATTCACTCATGCATTGTGAATTGAGAAGGATACTTTATCCTCCTTGGATCTGCAGACCAAAATGTGCTCAGCTGCAGACCAATTATGATATTCAAGTATTTTCAAGACTGCTGAATGGGAAATGAACTGTACTTGTGTGATTAGCTTCATTGATTTCTGTATAAATGCAGCATTTAACTTCAATCAGTATAGTAGTTCAGTAGTTTAAGAAAGTTTGCTATCCCTTTAAAATACACAAGGAATGTGTAGTACAATGCCAGCCTTGTAAGAGTCACAATGACGATTTACCAAAACGAGATGTCTCGGGATTATTTATAAATCATCCCCTAATTTGAACAGATTAGACATTCTCGTAACCCAGATATGTATTTGCAGTCTTACCTTACTTACAGATTATACTGTGCAATTACTTGCAAACAACTATTGATTAGTTTCAAACTAAATAGGGATCCATTATATGGGAGTCTCCACTGTCTCTTTTGTTCAGAAATGTTTTACTGTCTTCTACTTGCAATAGAAATGTCTTGGGCTCGGAAGATGATAGCCATTCACAAAAGAAAACAAAAAAAAGCACCAAGGCTTTTAGCACAATGAGAAAGCTTAAGTAGAAAACTGGTGGTTAATGGATCCTCTACTATAACAGATATGCAACTTGGTGAACACTTAACTCAATCTATTTTCCCATCTATTCATCTAATTATTTCTATGGTGCCTATGATCTAAGTTATTAGGCAAGCTGACAGAGATTATTAGAATTTCAACATAATAAATGAAGGGAAGGTTTTCCACTGTTGGTACTTGACTGGAGCCATATTGGGGATGTATTAGAGTTTATGACATAATACCTATAATGTGTCCTTAGCTTAGAAGGAAATCAGTGCAAATTTTTAAAGGCTAAACTTTTCTGCTTATGTTACCTTTACTATAGGTGAATCTTTTCTTGCCAACTCAGGTGACATTCGGACAATCAGTTTCTCTCAACAACTTAATGGTCATAATGTTCAAAAGTTTGGCTGGCATTTTTCATTATGTAGAAAAACAACCTGAGGATTGTTCTTCATCCTTCCAGTGTCAAAGCAAAGCCATTCATGGAGATACTACAGAAGCAAATTGCACACTTCCACTTATACTTGGACTTCTCATGAAGACCATCATTTAAAACAGAATCATATCAAAAATGGCCTGCTCATCTTTCCTGCCAGCAAGTCCAAAATCATGTGTCCTTGATCAGTAATGCAGTGAGTAATTAGTATTTCTAATAAATTTTTGGAATACTATTTTCAAACATTTCCACATATCCATGTCGAAAGTTGTAGATGTTTTCCTCAGTGCTATTCTCAAGATTGTTCTGACAAAATACGGATTTAGTTCTGTTAGGATGTCAGAAATATTCACAACTTAAAAGTGAAACTCCCACTCTGTGTCCTCTATTTTCTCTCTTTTGTTACACTTGCTTCACTTTTCCTTTTGTGAGATAGCATTTATTAGAGGACTCCAATACAGTGTTCTGTTGGCCAGTTATTATCTCTTTTGCCCTCTGCCCTGTTGACTCACTGAAGTCTTCTGTCTTGGAGCACATGCAGGCAATTGAGCCATGCATAAAGAATGAAGATCAAATGACAGGAAAGATGCAATGGATTCCAGAGTTGGTGAAATCTTTTCACTTTCACCTGGGTTGTTGTTACGGAAGCAATAAAGAATATTCCTCAGATTTAATTCCTCAATATTCTTCATGCAGAAATTAGGAAAGCTCTCACAGGCTTCTGTGGTGTTCCATCAAATTGAATAAACATAATATATATGTAGTCATTTCATAAGGGCTTACCCACTTAAAGTTTTGGGGAAACATTGTTCTGATTTCCCATTTGAGAATAATAGAATGTCCTTGATTGAACAGTGTAGATAATGTTCATAGAAACACAAGTAAAAAATCTAATTCATTCATTCAAACAATACATATTTTCTTTCAACAAATACATTACATATTCATATCTTATGGTAACAGAAGAGGCTTTTGTTCCAACAGGAGGTTGAATTTTCTTTGTAAGTTTATGGTTCTTCTTTTGTCTGTTACTTTATGTTGCAGATAAGGAGCTAACCTATAAAAATATTGTAATTTTAGGACATTTTATAATTTTTCAGATGCTTGATATCCTACATCTTTGTTCTATGACAGAATTGCTTCCAGTTTGACTTTATTTTTATTTGCTTGTCACTGTAATAACATATCAGAGGACTATTGCAAATGGGTATAATCAAAAACACACCATTTCACTTCTGAGCTCACTCTTTTTCTGTTTAACAAATTATTGATAGTATTTTGCAATGTATTCATTGCAATGACACATTAATATGCCCACTGAAGAGAAGCAGAATTAGTCACCCAAATATAGCTCTTTGGAATAAGGATTATTTTAGGCTGATTATGTTTTAAGAAACAGCAGACACATGAGAAGCTCTGAAAACAGAGCAGACATTACCTTTTTGTAAGGACCATTCATTTGTATAAGGGAAGTCTCCATTTGTGTGTGTCTCTGTAACAAGCAAAATGACCAACTCTCTAGAATTTTATCAGTGGGGAAGGCATGACCTCAATCTGCATAACAACCTTACCTTTGTTTACTGTGACTTTGCCACCCATAACTGCCTTCTCTCACTCTCAACATCTTCTTTTGTCTTTAGCTGAAGATGGTACTTAAGGCAATGACTTGGGCCATTTCAGAGAGTTATTCAGTTTTCCGGGGTATCTCCCATGTACCTCCCATGTATACGTGTTATTAAACTTCTGTATATTTTCTTCCGTTAATCTGTCTTTTTGTTACAGGATGTCTCAGCCAAGAACCTAGAAGGGTAGAGGGAAAATTATTCTACACACACACACACCACATGAGGCAGATGCTTTGCTTTTGGATTTCCTCCCATCTGCTTTAGCTCTCAAATACAAATCTCCTGTACACCAGTACACGTTTTGAATGGTAGTAGGAAAAGTTTTTCCAAATTCTCTACTGTTAAGCTATGGCCAAAGAGCAAATGTCCCAGCAGGGCCAAAAATAAATTGTGTACATTGCTTAGAAGAGTAATGCCTATTTTAATAGAAGATTATAGTTCACTATCTGTTGACTTGAGCAGTTCCCTCCTGCATGAGGTCATCTGATCTTCACCGTCTACCTCAAAGTACCCCTCAGTTATTTTTGGAGTGTGTGAGAGAAATGGTCATACGCATTATAAAATTTGCTGCTACCTTGCTCTCAAGTCACCTCAGGTTTCAATTGTAAAACCACTTTTTAATCATTCTCTTGTCTGTTTGGATGTTAAATGGTACTATCCATTTGTCACAGATGAAAATGTGTCCATTGTGTAAATTTTATGAGGCTAAAATATAACTTATGCCAAAAATAAATAAAATAAACCTCATTTGGTCGAATAAAAATATCAAGAAGGCATTGCAGAATGTTAAAGGAAAGATTGCTCATGGATTTCTGCTTCGCAAATTGTCTGCTGAAGTATTTGAAAGAAAAGCATAAATGGAGAATTAGGTAGTTCCAAGTGGATGGCTACAAATCCTGATGGTTTTCTACCCAAAAAATGGAGCTTGGTCTTTAGAAAGTTTTGCCTTTCTATGGAAAAAGCAATAAAAATATTTTATTATGTACTCTTTTGGTGAAAGAAGCTAAAATCTAGGTGAAGCTAAAGGTGAAATAGTTTTCTTTTACAAAACTGTGGATGACACTAAGAAGCAAAGTTTATCCTATCTTTTAGTCCAGAGGTGTGGCAGAACTCTGGAATGTAAGGTCGCTCAAAGACATGTGTGATTGCTAGAAGTTAACTTAGGGGAATAAAACTTTTCTGTATGAATGATTAGATTCTTGGAGCTTCAAAGAAAGCTGCGGCATCTTAATTACTTAGAACATAACTACTCCAGTTAAAAACAAAATATTCAAGGTGAAAACACACAGTGAATTAAGCTGTATTATTTCAACCTTGAAACGGAAGCTTTATCTTATCACCCGCATTACACTGTAATGGAAAACTGAACTCATGTTAATCAGTATTCCTGATTACAAATAGGGGAATTGTGGGGATTTTTCAGAGCCTTTTATTTTAAATGAAATGTCATGACCATGGTTTAGATAGAAATATTTGGCAGAAGATAAAAGGCTTTTAAAATTCTGATAAACATGGGCTAACTTCTAAGATTTATAACTTATTGAACTTTTTATGTGTAAAACAGTTAGGTTAATTCATTTAAATAAATGATTGGACTGTTCTGCTGTCCCTGCCTCAGCTGTGCCTGCTTGGTCTTTTTTTTTCTAAAGTGCATTCAGTGATTAGCAGAGTACATTTAAACGCAATTTGTCTTGAATAAGAAAAACCTGGAGATGAAGTAACTGTAAACAACTAACTAACCAAGTAAAGCTCTAACAATGCAAAGGAGAAACACAAAGCTGAGAATTGAATAGATAGGAGAGTTTCAAGCACTGAATATTGATTTGGATTCCAGTTCACAATAAGCATATCTGCCTACCTCATTTATTGTTTCACGCTTCTAACCAGTCCAAAAAAAAAAAAAGGATGAATATCATTATCATTTGAGTGGATAATGTGTTCCATGTCATTCTAGCAATAGTTGTCACCAGATGTTGGCAAACCAGGCTCAGGGTGATTGACGTGCATAGTTTCTAGAAGCTTCAGTACACACAAGACAAAGTGGCATCCATATCTCTAAATCCCAGACCAATTTTATATTTGTGAGACCCTAGTTCAGACCTGAGTTCTAGATTATACTGTGGCAGAAAACATTTGGAATCCAGACGGCTTGAGTGGCCCAGATTCTAGGGATTCACTTTCAAACTTCCTCATGATTCTGATTCAACTCAAAGAAATAAAAAAGAAAGTGAAGATTTGCTTGAAATGACATCTATAGCTCTGATTTTCAAAATTTCTTCAGAGTAAGAATTGAGCTAGGTTTGACGCAGGCTGGAACCCGTTTCTTTCTTGTGCGCTCTGAGATCCCATTTCCCGAGGTCCTCAGCTACTACAGAACCAGAGTGGATCCTGAGAATGCACGCTAATGGCTGAGAGAAAAACTGGGATCTGTAACTATCACTGTGGGATTTCTCTCTCATAGCTTTTGTTGTTGATTGTATTCTCTGGCTGAACCTAGCATTTATAAATATCAATATATTTTATTGTTCTCAGTAGAATTAGAGAAGGATTTACACAAACTAAAGAAAAACTAGAGCATGAGTTTTACAAGAGCAATGCACCATGGACCAAACTTCCTAAGGATAAAAAATAGAATTACTAGAATTACTGTATATATCTACAAATTCAGTAAAAAAGAAAAATAGGTTTAAACCGAATTGTGTTCTGCTTTGGGTTTTTTGGTCATTTTTTCCTCCAGCACATTAATTATTTTCAAAATAAAATAAGTAAAACTAATAAACTAATACATGTTGAAAGCATTGGAAAGCATTAAAATGTTCTCTGCTTTCTTTTGTTTATAGACAAAGTATATAAGGTACTAAAATGCCAACAAAGGGATTTTATGGAGCCCAATGCTCTGAATTAGGTTTCACTCAAAAACAGTCTACTTTTTGACAGGAGCTTTAATTCCAAAGACAAAAGGTCAATTTTTTCTTGTGGAAATTCTTTATTCTTTTCTGACTTTTTACCCTGTTGCCCATCTATCTCCCTCACTAGCTATTTTTGGTTAGTTATGTAGCCTAATTTGATCATTAGCACAGTAAGAGATCAGACTAATCTGGTTTTCTCCTTTTGGATCATTTACTGCAAAATGTTCTAGATCCTATTAAATTTCAGAATTCCTCTGACAGTTGCACACAGACAAGGAACATCTTTTGACATGTCTTTGTCTTTAAACTTCCTTTTACATATTGGAGAGTGAAAACAAATGGACTGGGAGATCAAATGTTCTCTCTGAAATGTAATTAGCTCTGTCTTGTGGCATGTTGTTAAATATGCTTTGGATAATGCATAAGTCACCACACACACACACACACACACACACACACACACACACTAACCTGGAGCAAGGATTCTCTGCAGGATATTCCTGAACACATTAGCAGTATACATTGAACCCCCACAGAGTGTCAAACCCTGTGTGAGGATTCTGTGGTACATATAAGGATGCTCAAAGTTCCGATTTCACCCAGAATGCAATTTAATGTTAGGAAAGTTGTATATACAATACATGCCAGTAGAAACACAAGTGCTGAAGGGTCTCAAGGTATAGTACAAAAATCTGTGACGTCCAAGTCAAATGCACCTGCATTTGAATCTCCCTCTCTGACAATCCAATTTTGGGACTGTGGGAGGGTTACTGAGTTTCCAGAGCTTCAGTTTCCCATATATGAAAAGAAGCAGCTGCAGCCTTATCACGATCAATAATGCTTACTGAATGCTTACCATGTTCCAGGCATGCCCTTTAGGACTTTGTATATTTTAACTGGTATTCCTTATAGCAAACTGGAAAGAGAAACATTATCTCCCAATTTTACAGATAATGAAATTGAGTCATGAAGATTAAACAGCCTCTCCAAGTTCACGAAGCTAGCAGGTGAAGTTGAGAGTATCTGATCCCAGGCAGTTTGATTCTAATATCTGAATCTGTAACTTCCGTTCTACACTGCCTTGTGAAACTTACATGAGAATTAAATGAAATAACATATCTAAGCTATCTAGCAATGTGCAAAGCCATGACTTCTAAATACCCTCTGATTCCCTGATGAACTGAAAAATTTGCAAGAGAAGAGTTTACTTGAAAGTGAAATCTGACTAATGACTTAGAGGAAACGGTAATGAAAAGTTATTCTATTTTTTAAGATGTGAAGTACATTTATCTGAATTTTACTATATGTCTCTGTATGTGAAATTCTTCTTCCCTGTTTGAGTACATTAATTTTATTACAAACCAGATTAATGTTTTATCTTGTAAGTTATTCTGTTGACAGTTTTGAGGATAAAATCAGAGGTGAGGTCATTTCTTAGAAATAGCATGGCTGAGATGTACATATTCGAACATGGAATTTAGAAAACAAGGTTTTCTACAAAATATACAGAAGTAAGAATTACATTGCCTCCTTTGTCATTCATATTCTTAATTAATAATGTTTACTCATTCAATAAACATTTATTGATTAAGTCAATTGGCATAAGCACCTACTGTATACCAGACAGTTCAAAGCCTGGAAATACAAAAACAATTTGGCAATGACTATGGCAATATTTATATTTCTTACTTCCTGGCATCTTCTTCCATCTTGGAACAAGATTCCCTCATTTTGGTTTAGGGAGACAAGTGCTACTCCTCACTCAGCTCATGAGCTTCAGGAGAACCTAGTCCATCACATGACATCTCTCTGGCTAGAATGATTGGTTCAAAGGTTGGCACATCAGTTCATTCCACTAGTCCAGCTGAACCTCAGCAGTTTGCTAGATAGATTCTAGTACAATGACATTGGTTCTCTCACACTGGGTGGCATATTGTGAATATGAAATCCTCAGAGCTTCCAGCAGACAAATTTTCATCTTGAGGACAGTTAACCTTATGATTTCAACCCCATACAGGCCAGAGAGTTTGGCTGAAAAAAATTACAACAAAAATAATTATTGATGCTATCATTAAATTGCTGTATTAAGAGACCCCTGAAATTTGAAACCTCCACTCACTTCAGTTATAGGTAAATCAATAAATCCCTTTTTATTATTTAATCCAGTGGGATTTGGATTTTTTAAAGAAATAACAGATTTGTGATTGCCCTAAATTCCTAAAGTGAATGTGAACTAAAGTTCTTATCTTTGAAAACCATGAGAATGCATCAGAAAAATGCATTGACCTCAGTTGAAATGTTCCTGAAATAGATTTTAAACTCTCTGGATCTTATTAGTACCCAACTACTTGGCCACAAAAGGTCCATTTGTTAGCTGATTTGCCAATGTTAGTGGTTTGGGTTTTTATTGTTTTGTTATGTGTGTTATAATGCATTGTTATATTTTCTGGTATGATTGCCAAAAAGAAATACAAGAATTGGATAAATGTCTAACTATTTTTATAATTTGTTGCAATGGTTCAATTATATATAATACTTTTGATAACCAAAGATGGAGTAATAAGGAATCTCTGAATCACTGTTTTTTTAGATACCTTTAAAGACATTGTACTCTAAGGGCTATTGTCAAAATGGGTAATAAACACTGCATGTATCAGGAAGAACAATAACCATAGGAGGGAAATATTATTTCTCTGATTCTTCTGACTGCTTCAGCTTTTATGCCCCTCACTTGCTCTACCCACCTTCACTAACCTCTTGCTCTTCCCCAAATATGGCAAACATGTTCCCACTTTTGGGTTTTTGCATTGGCTCTTCTTTCCATCTGTAGATAACTGCATTGATGATGTTTTTAGTTTTTGTTCCTCTACATGTCCACATGGTTTTATTCCAAACTTTTTTAAGGTCTTTACTCAAATATTTCTTTTCTATGAAGTTTTCCCTGCCATGCCTCCTAAACTTGTAAATGCTCCCTTACAAGCCAGCAATATCTACCCCTTTCCTGCCCTATATTCTCTATAGTATTTATGACCCTTTAGCACACTATGTGCCTTATTTCTTTGCTTACTGATGCCAGCATCCACTAAAGTGTAATCTTCACAAGGACAAAGATTTTGTTTTGTTCACAGCAAACATTTTTGTTTTGTTCCTCAATGCCTACAAGAGTCCCTGGCACTTATTAGCTAGCAAATACATTTGCTAAATGGAGGAATCTGACCTTGTGCTAAAATGTAATTATTTGCATCCTTAGATGTCACCCCATAAGAAAATCTCTAAGAAAAGAATTAAGGTTGATGTATTTACATATGAGAAAAAATTAACTCAGTTAAAACTGAGTAGAACTATGATTGAAATGTGAAAGACTAGAAAAAGGAAACACATCTTGAAGTTTGAAAAAATAACATGCATTATTTGGTGCAGGTAAGGAATCAAGACCTTAGACAGTAGAATGTAACACATTGTGAGAAAGCGTCTGAAACTTGTAACTCCTGGGTGAATAAAAACCAGTTTAGTAGGGAAAACCTTGAACATTTGTCTGTCTCAAGCCTTTCCCATGGTGAGCCAGGAGCCCTTAAGGAGAAAAATTGAACATTACCTTCTCCACAGATGGGGCAGAGGAGAAGTGACATTTGGATTAATCCCGCTCTTAGAAGCAAAATCACAGGACAGAATTCAAAGGGAAATTTCCGATCTCTGTCTTCAGAAAAAAGTCAAGAACCAACACCAAGGGAATAAGACTAAGAACTTTGTAAACGCCTTTAACCTTTATCGTGTTCCCACGTTTATTATTTTTATCTCATCAATGTTTTCCTCAGAGGAATTAGCAGTAAAATTCTTAAAAGAGAAGAAGCCTGTGTAATTTGTCAAAGATAAGTAAATAAAGAGTCAAGCTGGCCAGACTTCACAAACCTCTGCCTTCCTTCTCGGTGGATAACAAAACTCCGAAAGATAGAGGGGCGACAGTGGCTATCAACTAGAGAGGAACACAGGCTGGTTTTGCCAGCTTAAAGCAAGAATGAAAAGGAGATTCTAGTAGGAGATGGACTCTGAAACTTTGTTCTTGAACCATCTTTGGGCTCCCTAACGTTCAAATTTTTATCTCCTCTAAAAGATAAAGAGTTCATATATAAATGAGTATAAAAACTTTTTAAAATACATCTGTGGTGTAACTAAATTATGATGGGTAATTTAAGCAAATAAGGAATGTTTAGGTTTCTTTTTTGGACTATGATATTATTCCAAGCATCTCTAAAAACCTCCAAATATACCTGGGTGGGCATAAGAGGCTGAACCATAGACTGGCTAGATGATTAACCAGTTTGGCCGAATACGATGCATGTGGCCTTCTGGGATTATGTTGAGTAACTGCCTTTAAATAAATGTGCCCATGAAAATATAGGTTAATAAATCTCTTGGTAGAATAAAATACTTCTAAATAGAACAAAATATCAAATGCATTTAATAATAATGCAAAATTTTGCATCTTGCCTCTGAAAATGTTTAGAAAGATATGCTACACCAAAATGTCTACAAATATTATTTTAACAACTTTACAAAATGCATTAATAATAATGTATCTACTGAGTTGGTTTCAGCTTATATGCTAATATTCAACAATTGCCAATATTTAAGTATATGATGTCCTCCAGAAAACCCTCCATTAATACATTTTCTTTTCTCCCTCATTAATAGACAAGTGATCCTGAGTCTTAATGGCATGCGACTCAATTGCATTCTATCTGGCATTCTCATCTTTATAATACACTGTAGGTGACCGACAGCCTGAAAGTCAACACTTTGCTCTCTTCCAAACTTCCCAGCAAACAATTGAGTCTACTGACTTCTTAGATGAAAAATAGCAGAGGAAACTGGGATAACAAAAAGTGAAGTGAATAAACAAGGTCTAACTCAGATCTGTTGTTTCATTTGGAATAAGTCTTCCATAAAGTGATGAGATGTCCCGGATGGCAGGCCAGACACATTCCTTGAATGATGAGACAGGTCCCCAACAATAGTGAAGTGTTCTATCAGTCCCTGAGTGCTGTAACAATATACACATGCAAACATTCCATCCTAAAGAAAGGATTTCTGGTAAAATATTTTGGCTCACTCTCCTAATTCAAACAACTGCAGATAAATTCCAATGTGTCACTTTCAATAAAGACAGGTGGCCTGCTGGTTCTTCATACCGGAACTCTGCTCTATGCTGTGAATGATATGCAAGCTGCAGTTAGTTTAGGCATACACCTGTATAAAGTATTTCCAGTGACATAAGTCAGAGACTCTTCAACGGGCTTTATATCAAGCATTTCTACTCTTTGCACACTTCATAGAGTTAGAGGGTAGTCCCTCTTTTATTTTTCTAAAGTATTAAAATTTGAATCAGCTACCGGCACGAATGTTATGAACTTTCTCTCTAGCAACTGAATGAACTGACAACAGTAACACAGAGATAAGCTGTGCTGTTCTCTTATTCCAAGCCTGAACAATTCACTGTATACTTTTCATTTTTGCCATTTAATGTGGTGCCATATATACATCCTGTGCTCTTAAAGTTCTTAGAGTCATGAACCTCTGCTCTTGGAGAAAGCTTCGAGACAGCCAGGCAGGAGTAGTCGAAGTATAGACGAGTTGTGTAAGAAGTATTTAAAACGATGCTTCTGCAACTGTGGTGCCCTCACTTCTGATTATTAATGGAGCTGTTGGTGCCACATTTCTTTCTTCTGAGTGCTCAGTTCTATATCAATCTTGCCAGTGGATAAGGATTACCATCTGGGTGATAGCAACAACAAAAAGAGGATTATAATCTTGACCCCTTTGGCTTGGTGCAAATTGTGTATTGCTGTACTAAAATAAGAAAGGGAGGTTAGGGGGTAGAGGGAAGGAGCAAAAAGGAAAAAAGGACTCATGGACATGGACAACAGTGCAGTGCTTATGGGGGGAGGGATAAAAAGTCACTAAATGATAATGTAAAAAAATTCAATAATTTTTCTTAAAGAAGGAAATGAGGCTGCCGTAAGTACCTATCTGCTGAAGTACATAATTATTTGTAAATATAAATGATAGAAGATAAGTGGCACCAACATGTTCTAATTGTTTTAAGTCCATACATAGTTGTTCCAAGTTTAAGGCCAAAGTGGTGTCTTCAGATTCTTACCACCACTGTGTGTCCCTGAATATGCCTACATATACACTAGAGCTCACTTTCCTGTGGTCTATCCTTTAGAAAATATCCAAAAGGTCTTGCAAGACCTTACTACACTTAAAATGAACTCTCAGTGTAAGCTTGGGTAAGCAAATGAAGAAATTCTACTTCAAGTATATAGTGTACATAAAGAGCTCACTGAGAAGTCTACATTAGGGGGAGGGTGAAAAATCATAAATATGATTTTTCTTCAATCCTTGCTATTAGTCATGTTGCATTAAATTTCAGTTCCTCATCCTGACTGGTATGGCTCACTGGATTGAGCGCCGGCCTGTGAACTGAAGGGTCAATGCTTCAATTCCCAGTGAGGGCATATTCCCTGGGTTGCAGGCCAGGTTCCTGGTGGGGGACATGGGAGAGGCAACCACACATTGATGTTTCTTTCATTCTCTTTCTCCCTCCCTTCCCCTCTGTCTAGAAATAAATAAACACAATCTTTTAAATAAATAAATAAATTTTAATTCCTCACCCATTAAAGACTGTAGGAGATACTGCAAAGTTCTGGATGTTTTTGACAGTGAAAATTCAGTTCCAGTTGGTTTAAACATTCAGTCTTGTAGCTGCAGCTCTTCTTCTCCAAGTAGAAATGGAGCTTCCAGGCATTAGGAACAAAAATTGGTGATAGAAGCTCCCCTTGCAGGCTTTACGTACATCCCTACCACCTTTATGTACAATGTTGGGTTAGGGAAGAGAGATGAGGGGAAGAGAGAAAACACTGTGTTCTGTACCAGGGCAAGTATCGCTGTTGCTTTGGCTGGTACTGACTAGCAGTGCTCTGTGTCATCTCTGTTTCAATGCCGGCTTTCTTGGGATTTAAGCGTGGCCCAATGGAGCTTCCTCAATAATAGGCTTAGACTCAGGCTCGAACTCAACTCTGGAGCTTCTAAACAAGAGCTAATGGGCTCTCCATATTGTGTATGGTGGTGCCCTACCATAGGTGGAGGACTAGCAATGCTGCCTTAGCTAAATTATCCTCCACGATGTCCCTACTCAAAGGAAATTCAAGCACCAATACCCTCCTTAGTTAGTGGTAGGACAAGTGAATTGGAAATATGGGGTTAACCTAGCTTTCTTTATCATTTTCAGCTTTAACTAAGGTGATAATCAGATTCAACATCTATAATATTTGAATGGAATAATGTAAAAGAAACTATGTAAAGTTACATCAAATTGCTAGCATAAGTGACAGCTGCACAGTTCACGATCTCTGTGACCTTGACTAAGCCACAGCATCTCTGAGTCTAGGTTTCTTCAATTGTAAAATGCATAACGATAGTCCCTACTTCAAGGTTAGCTTGATTATATAAATATACTGGGCTAGGTCTCTTGATAAAAATATTTTAAAAATCCAGATACCTGTTTATGTGTCAAGATTAAAACTTCAACAATATTAACAAGGAGCAAAATTTAAATTCTGAAATGATTTCACATCTAACATTTTCTACCAAAGCTATTTTTTCTCTAAATGCCTTCTGAAGAGATTTTTAAATATTACTTCTCATTTCCTTGGAGAAATTGTAGTTTTCAAGATTATTTAAGCACATCAGCCTTTTCTAGGGCAGTGAGTCTCAAATTTACCTGTGACTCACTCACAGACATATTCAAATGCATTTTTCTAGGCACAACCTTCCAGTATTCTGATAATAACATTACAGTGGGGACCAGAGATATACGTTTTGCCAAACATGCTGTGCTTCCCAAAGCATTTGAAGCTGGTGATACCCAGACCACACTCAGAGAAACATTACTTTAAGGTGAACGTAAAAGCTTCTCACCAACTGAATCTTGGGAATGTTTTCAGTTACGTATACCCTCGTTTGCAAGAAATGCCTTGCACTAATAGAAAAAACACAGGGACAACTTGTATGACATTATAAATGTGATTTTACGTTTGATTCTATATGTACAGAAATAAAGTGGTATTTTAAAATAGTTCTAGCATTGCATACTTACTGTACATGGGAAAATCTATCACCCAGGTTGCGTTTCTTAGTGGTATAAAAGAGAAAACTGACCTCGAAAACAATTCAGCACAGAATTATTATACCTAAGGGGAAAATGGCAAATCCCTATTTTTGTTGTAAAAATAGTGAATGTTTAATAAAAGAAACTAAGTCTATTATAAAAGCAAATAATTTTTAAAGCACACTTTTTTAGAAAAACATTTCATTATGTTTTATCTTTATGTTGAATAAGAGAGCATATTTGAAATCATGTAACAACAGGTGGGCATTATGCTAAAAGTTTGCCTGAAAAGGTTTTAGATTCTTGATTTAAATTTGTGAATTTCTCCTCTGCCTCTCTCTGTCCTTCCCTGATTTTAAGCCCTTCCTTTATACAAGAGAATCATCTGGAAAATCTCATTATCATTTTGATATAAATGATATTTTCACTTTTTTATCTCACTTTGTCTCCCCCTCACTCCCAACTGCACTATTACCCAACAGCTACCATGAATAAAATATCCCTGCATTCTAGTAAGAAATACATTGAAATGGAAAATGACAATAAAAACAGTAGTGATTATAACACTGACATTTTTAAAGAAAATGAGAGAATGACCACTTTGTAGGCAGCAAGGAAATGATGTCATAAATGAATAGCTTTTTTTAAAGTAGACGTCTCTTTGTCTCTGAGTCAGGAGAGACCACCTCGTCATCCAGACTCTTTGGTGAGGAATAGATTGGTAAGTGAAAATTGCTGGAGGGTTTCTTTACTTATTCTGATGTTTATAGTAGCTGGTGATTTTGCAACCAGGTTTGTCTTCTTTTAAAATAACTTTGGATCTAAACCAAAAAAAAAAAGTTGTATTGTCTAGACTCAATATGATTTACCATAGTACTTCAGATCAATATTAAAAGCATATATAAAAGATAAACTCGTTCTGTGTCTCTTTATGTGCAAAGCATACTTCAGTCCTGCAGAGAAGCTTATTGCATTCAGACATCCAACTAGCATGTGTGAACCTTATGTTGTTCTGCCCTTTCTCAATATTTAAAAACTGATACATATCTCTTCAAGAGGATAAGTGTTTTCCTACGTTTCAAAAAATCAGTTCAGGTTTGGCCTGCATTAACTCTATTGAATTCTTCAAATACATACCAGGTTAATGAAGGCTAAACCACGGTAGGCTAAATTTTTTGATAAATATCGCAGTCTTCTTTGATCCTGATAACCCACAAATGTTCAGCATGAGTGAGTTTTCACGGTCATCACGCAGTGATTTTGATATTTAACTTAAGCACTAGTCTCACTTCACTTATGTGGAGATGGTATGCATAGAACTAAGGAGCAGGAAAAATTGGAAACAGCTAGGAGTCTGCATCACTTACGCATGGCCTCAAGGACTCTCTCTTTGTATGTGGGTTCTTTTGAAGTAAAACAAACAAAGGCTCAGAGAACACTTCTTCATTTTATTTTATTGACTAACCCTTGTCTGCTTTCTTCTGTGAACCCAGGGCTCCTGTCTCCATCACAGAGAAGCTTCTGGCTCTGACCAGGTGGCAGGAGGCCCAGCAAGGCTGAAAAGAGGTGAGGTAAAGGTATGTAAACTGGAAGTAACTTGTCTTTCAGTGCTTAAATAATAATGAATAAGCAACCTTCAATAAATGCATTGTAAACTCAACGTTCCCCAATTCTCCCTGAGTCAGAATACATTTTACTTCCAATTTGTAGGATTCAATTGTTTCTAGGATTCACCTGGAAAGAGAGAGGTGTTTCCATACAGTTTGGGTAACATCTATATGTAACTCACCCTGTGATTCCATTTAGATACCCTTAGAAATCAGAACAGTGATCACCCTTCAGAGTGTTATGAGCTAGAAGGGGTTATGAGGGGCTTCTGTGGTATTAATCATCTTGTTTTACGTGGTCTTGATGTTATGTGTTTGTATTTATTTTGTGGAATCTATTTAAGTTGTATATTTATAGTATACTTTCTATATTCCTGTACTTAAATAAAAGTAAATATATATATATATGTAATACAGGATTCCTTAATCTCAACTATTGACATTTTGGACTTCATAATTCTTTGCTGGGTGGGTGGGGGGAGGTGCCCTGTGCATTGTAGGATGTTTGGAAGCATTGATGACCTCTGCCTATTAGATGCCAGTACAATCTCTCCTTCCCATTTGTGACAATCAAAAATGTCTGTACAATTGCCAAATGTCTCCTGGAAAACAAAATCTCAAACACCTCTGATAAAACCTATCATAGCAGAATAAATAAGTCTGATGTTTAGAAGAAATAATCTGTTAAAATACAATCATGACATCATGGCAATGAGTAATATTATCAGACTTGGAAAACATTATGTGGGTTTGGTATTACTTGAAATTCATGCTGCCTCCCAAATCATAAAAGTTTATTATAGTTGTGATACACCATGTTTCCAAGTGCTTAACGTTCATGTCTAGCTTCTATAAATCAAATATACTAGTAGTCAATTCAAAAATGCTTTTGACAACTGATTGATTGATTAATCTCAGTTGTGAGCAGAGTAATTGGCAAGAAAAGGGAACCCACTGTAGGACTACATTTTTTCAAAGAAACAAGAGCGCTCCAAATGACCCGAAAGACAAATATATGAGGGAATTCTCAGTTCTAACAAGAAAACCTGATTTTACAAATGACTTTCGAGCAGACAAGTAAGTAATTGAAAAGAATGAAAGTTGCCAAATCCTTAGATATGAATAATTATTAATATGAGTTCAGATTGCTCATAACTGATAAAATTAGTAGTAACAGGGTTATTACAGAGACAAAGAAGAGCCAAAGAAGAAATTCTGAGATAAAGTACTGCGGATAGAGATTAGAACGAAAAGGTGTTTAAAAAATGAACATTAATGCTCTAGGCTAACACTTTAAAAGGCTGGAACACCAGACTCACAAACATCAGCAAATCTTGATTAACTCTTTTTATTGGGACAAAATGTTCTCTGTTTAAAGGGTGTCCAACATATTTTTGTTGGGCTTTTGTTTTGGTTTTGGTTCTCTGCTATGTGTATTTTTTAAGACAACTTATGGCTTGAAAAGAAAAATAATGCCATCTGAATTCAATGTTTTACCCAGCACTGTTTATCAGTGTTTCATTCTGTGCACTCAGAGCGTAAATGCTTTCTTCTTTCCTGAAGCCAGATTTGGATCACTCACTTGAGCTGGGCCTGGGGCAGAAACACAGCATGTATGATGAGCTGATTAATTACCAGAAATAAAATGCCTTCCAGTCAGGCGCTTGTGCTTGAAAGCAAGCACCAGGACCAAAGGAATGGCGGCATCCACATGCATGCATGGACAGACAGAAACACCTCGGGGATTGAGTTTCACTGTGGTTTCTAACAAAGGACCTAAGAATGATTGTTTATCCTTGGCAGTGTGACCTGTGTGATCTTTTTTCACAAGACCTTTCAGCATATGAGTTTTAAAGTCAAACAATTCCTGTTAAACCAACCAAAAGATTTTGTCATCTTAGAAAAAGATCACCATGATTTTCTCATTGCTTTTCTACCCCCTTCACATTCTTTGAAACTTAGGTAGTAATTCATAATTAACGGCTAGGATATGTCTTATTTCAAGCCTGTGTGCATAAATAGAACCCTTTGCAGCAATCTCTGAGGAAGAACTCATCATTTAAAGTGTAGTGTGTGTCTACCCGGGAGATGAAACAGAGACAGGAAAACATGAAACGTTGGGAACAATATATTGCCAAGCTCTGAAACTTTGAACACCATTAATAATCATAGATGGGCAAGATCAGCCTGTTGACAAACTCGTATTGTCTTCAAAGATCCTAGAAATGTGCAACTTATTCCCTCAATTCACTGTGTAGTTTTGTTTCCTTTCCATGCCTAATATCCATAAAACTCCCATTAAGATTTCAGATCCACTTGTATAAGAAGATTGAGTGCCAAGGGTCCAGTACTGAAATCTCACGCAGGAGAGTTTACCTACTCTTATTGCAGTTTTCTTTTTAACTTTTCAGTTGCGGTCATCTTTGCTCCCCCAGAGAGCGCTTATGCAATTTACTCTCTGCCGCTGGGGAACCACCCAGAGACAGGACCCAGAGCTGCGATGCAGCTGCTTCCCACGGAGGAATTTTCTCAGAAAGTAGTGCTGTACCGCTGTTCTGAGTCCATGCAGATGCCCTTACAATTCCGAAGAGCAGTTACCCTTCAGGGGAATATGAACTAGAGGGATTATGAGGGACCTCTAAGGTGCCGATTGTGCTGTTTTACTTGCTTTGCTACTTCAAGTCACTGAAACACCTGAGCTCTTCTCTTAAACGGGCATTTTTTTTAAATCAGTGTGTTTCATTAAAAAGAACATTAGGCAGAACTCCCCCTAAACCACTGAACTTTGTCTCAGCAAACAAGTCGATTGTGAGCTCTGCAAGTGAACATAAAATCGTTCTTTACCATTGACTTTCTTAGGTTGTCTTAGAAAGTTCTTTGGCATTGCCAAAGTCAGTGGAGGAAGTCAGACTAGAGCCTGTCAGATTTGAAGAAAGGGGATCAAGTCAAATTTGTATTATAAATACTTTAACATTAACCGGTGATGCGAGCGGGGTTTATATTTAAAATCTACATACTAGAAATAGCCAACACCAACAGAAGAAGCTATGTGATAAAACGCTTTAGGATATGTGTAGAACTTATCCACTCGCGTTGTCCAGTGAATGTCGTCTGTTTTGGAGGCGACCACATCCCCCTGGCTAATGAGTCTAGTGCCCTGCAGTACAGCAAGGTATCAGGCAAGGCTATTGTTAAGAACCAGCTGCCATCTGGGTTGGTGATCCTTTTGTTGCTAATTAGGAAATTATTTATCTCTTTTAGGCTTAAACTTCAGAAACTAAAAACATGTATAAGAATGTGAATTGCAGAGATAAAAACTAGTTTGACTAGAAACACTAGAAATAGAAAAATTAGAAAAGGAAACATGAAAATCACAATGATTTGAAAACATATAATAAGGCTCAAAAAAATCAATCCTTTTTAAAAAGTTAAATGAAATTTGTTTTGCTTTTATTACCTATTGACTACCTTTTTCCTTTTGTCAGGACCTTACTTTGGGGCGAGGGGGGGTTAATTGATTTCAGGCTTTTGTTTTTCCCTTGTCTACACTATTCTACCCTTCCCTCTATAGTGCTTTACTGAGCCTTCCTCTATTTTCTAAGTAAATATAATGATGGAAAAAAGGCAAACAATTCTTGTCCTCAAGTAGCTATTCCTATACTTTCAATGCTCAATTTTCTATTCTTATTCATTGAATCACCCCACTTTTAAGTAAGTATTATTTTATTTACCATTTTTCTTATTTCTTGTTTTTACTTTCTAATTTTTAATTACCTATAATGCATATTATAGATAGTAAATATTTATAGAGTTTTATATATCTTTCTATGGTGTTGTGATTTGTTGATAAGTTAGAGGAGATTCATGGAATATTTTGCAAGAAAGTGAAGGCTTAGAGACTTTTAAAAATTATTTTTAAAGATACTCTCCTCATTGGACAAGTGGTAATCATTTATGGATAATATCTAACCCAGGGTTTCTGTGATATGATGATATTTTGGAGATGAATAGTTTTTTTTACAAAAATTACATTTGACATTGAAATGCATTCTAAGATTTTTCCCTTTTGGCAGCAAATTTACCCTTCTAATTATATTTACCTTAGCCTAATATTAAAATTAGTTTGCATTCCTTGACATACAAACTGCCTCAGGGAAAGGGCACAGGAAGAGGGACTTGACCCAGAAACTGCAGACAAGGGAGAAGTCTGCCTGGGGTGGAGATTTAACCTAGATAGTACAGAAAATGGATAAGCCACAAACATGTAACCAAGAGGCACTTGTTTCTAAAAAGTGAACTAGAGATCTTATTAAAACTTATCTTTTTTGCTATGTTTTTCTTTATTTTATTGTTTATCCATGTTAAGGTAAAAATAATAAAAGTACTATGTATTGTTTTACTTTTTTATTTTATCATTTTCTCTTAGCCTCTACTGAAGAAAAATTATTTTAATTTTTGGAAATCTGAAGGAAAAAATAATTCAGTTGGTTTTACTTGGCAGGAATTTGAGATGTGCTCTTCCCTCCCCTTTTTTTCCCCACTACCCTATATGCATTGAAACACAACTTGGTTCATATCTCTTCTCTCCCTTATTATTAACTCTAAGAAATAGCAACAATTGTAATTATATAGTGCTTTTATCCAAAGAACTCCAAATGATGTATAGCCATTATCTTAGTTGTGGACACAGATCCCTATGAAGAAAGCAGGAGATAGGTAGTATTATTCTTATCTCACAGAAGGGAAATCTGTGTCATAGAAAGGTTAAATGCATTGTCCAAGGTCACACAACAAATTACTGTATGTTCAAGCCACATGATGTATCTTCTTTTAGAAGCTACTCTTTAGAGAATCAGCCACATCGTATACTATTAACAATATACTTTATTACTGATGACTTTTGAGCAACATAAAGACTTTCATTTAAGTCTTCCAAGTATGAGAGAGTCAATAATTAGATAAAAATATATGCAGAGAAAGAAAATATATTCTTCTAAGGGTTTAAAACGTAAACTCAATCATTCACAGCAAAGATTTTATTGAGCTTCTAGTATGTGCCTGTTAATATAGTCACAATGGAGATATAAATAAAAATTCAGACCTTGTCTCAAAGAACTTAAAATTTGTTTAATGGAAGTGATGTCTTTAAGGGAAACCTGTATTTATTTGCAGCAAAGTATATAAGGCTATATGATCATATACTAAATGGGTCCAAAATTCAATTTTTAGCTCAAGGAGCAATTTGAGTCGTTTGGTACACATTTCAGATCTTTCTGATTTCCTCTTATTGTCCAAGTCACATGGTTCACAGCTCATTAAGTTTGCCTCTAACCCCATTCTATGGGGGTCATTTTTAACCTCCTCTAATATTATATTAAATGGAAACTAAATAGTATATATTGTCCAAATTGTGCATGTGTCTATATATTTTTTAAAGATTTTATAAGCCCTGTGTGTCAGGACTTAAGGGTTTTTTTGCTTTTTTTTCATACTTGATGAAAAAGCATTAGTGTCTAGATTCTTCTGACATCTAATTTGGGCAACTAAAGATCCTTTAGTTTGAAACTGTTTCTCTCAACATCAAGATTATAAGCTGAGTATCTTCTCAACAGGTACATTTTATTGTCATATTCTAATAACTTGATTATTTAATACATTCTGGCTACCTCCATCAATCTTCACAATGCTACTTTAAAGATACCTTAGCCTTCTGAGACATTCTTCCTTTCCCAGTCTCCACTCAACCATAGAGTGGCTTTCAAGAACCACTCACCTATCTCCTCATTGCTGCTGCAAGCTCCATCTTGGAAACTGTACCATATGCTTCCTACAAAGGATGGGAATAGGCATGTGGAAATCACTAAGCATATTGTAGGTAGCTAGGAAAATCAGCATGTGCCCAGGGCCTAAAAAATATCAAACATTTTATTTAAATCAAATTCACAAACTTCTCTTTGTCATTCCACCACATTAGAATCATACCATTGGAAAGCAAGTATTGGATGGTAATTTGTACTTCCAAATTTTGTTTCTTTGCAACGAGAATCATTCATCTATGTGCATATTCTGATTCATATATAAAAATCTACACCTTTGCAGATATGTATAAAAAAGACAGATTTCCAAGTATGACTTTTATTTATTAACTAGAAGTCTTTTCTTTAAAATGCAACGTAAGGCCCTTGTCAGGCAATTCAGTAGATTGGAGCATCGTCCTGAAAACAAGAAATTTGGGAATTCCATTCCCAGTCAAAGCACAAAACTAGGTTCTGGGTTTAATCCACGGGGCACACATGGGAAGCAACCAACTGATATTTCGCTCTTTCTCTCTCCACTCCTTTCCTCTCTCTGTAAAATCAGTGAAAATATCCTCCAGTGAGGACTAAAAAGAAAAAAAAAACTTCAAAAAATGCAACGTAAGGTCCCTTTCCCTTCTTTTTAAATTTTGCGAGCTTTATTGAGGTATAATTGACAAAATCGTAGAAGCCCCGCTGTTTGTGACATCATACATGGAAGTGGAGAACATTGTGGTAGGTGCAGTAAGCACAGCAGAAAAAACAAATCCTGCATGGTATCACAAGTGGGATCCCCAAAAAGTCCATCTTGAGTTAATAAATCCAACATCCACCTCCATTGTTTCTTGTTTCTTTTAAGTGTGTAAACACATTTTCTATCAAAGAGGAAATAAAAATTGTTTTATTATTCTACAATTGTCATATTTTTCTGGACACAATGACAGAAACATCAGCAGAGATTTGAAAAGTTTGCTTTTGAAGAAACAAAATGTTCTAAGACAAATTGCAATGTCCATATTACCTGCATTCATTCTTCAGTATCATTTTTCTGTTCTATTTGTCTACCCAAACCTAAAATTGCATATGTTCAAAAGTTAAGGGTCATATTTGTATGTGTCCCTCAGTATCGTTTATAATCAATAATGCCCTAGTTCCTTAGCTTTCAAAAATAAGTGTTTCAGAACCTTGGGGATAGTGTACCTTGAGGTGAGGTTTTACTACACACAATTGTTCAGTTTCTCTACTAACCAGTAGAGAAAATGATATTCATCATTTTTCTCTATGGTGAATATCAAAATGTTTAATGATAACAACCAAACAATTAGGTGAATGGCTTCCTTTCTTTGGGGAAAAATAAATGTACCTAAACTATGACAACCAAGCAATCTTTCTTCGTTGAGCTTATAAAGTCATTAATTTGAAATGCAAACTTTAAAAAGAGAGAATGAAGATTCAAAGAGCATTCATTTTTGTATAGACTACTAGCATTTATTTTATTTTTTAAATAATTAAACCCTCTTACAGGAAGAAGTATAAAGGACACATGGATAAAAGCTAGGGGGAGGTGGAAATGGGAGGGAGGAGGGGAGGGCTGGGTGGGTGGGCTGGGATGGAAGTGAAAGATAGAAAATGGTACTGCAACAACAATTAAAATTTAAAAATATTTTAAAAAATAAAAAAATAAATTATTTGCCTATCGAATAAAAAAAAATAATTAAACCCTCTTTAAGAATTTGTTCCCCAAAGAAAAAAAAATAGATCATTAACAATTCTAAAAGGAACACGAAGAAACTATTCTTATGTTTTTGTTATTGTTTTTTTTTTTTTTTTGAAGTGCTGCTCCTGTTTTCAGTTGTCATTTCATTAAGTATGCAGATGTGGTGGGAACAAATTAAGTATGCCTTTTCAGTTGAAAATGCACCTTACAAAGGTCAGGTCTTTGAAACCTGACCTTTTTGTGGTTTTAATTGTTAAAAAGGTAGCACAAGTCTTGTAGAATTAACCCTTCTTTTTATGCTTTCTTTTTTTCACATTGTTTCTAGCACCAATTAGTAGAGCAAAGTGCAAACTCACAATGCTCATTCATTAAGTAAGATGCACAAAATGTTTCTTAAGCATACACCACATGCCTTAACTGTTCTATAGTTTGGCTTATAATATACAAGGACAATGAGACTTCCTATAATTACAAAATGTATATTTTGGGGGCATGGGGAGGTGTTATGAAAAATAAGGTTATTTTGGAAAAGGTAATATTTAGGCTGGCTTTAGAATAATGAGAATTCGTTATCCAGGCAAAAACCTAGGAAAAGTATGTTCCAGACTTAAGGAAATCACAAATGCAAAAGCTCAAAGGTAATAACAAGCTTAGCACAGGGGAGGAAAAAAGACGGTGAGAAAATTGAGCAAGTGCAAAACATGAAGGTAATGAGGTCAAAGAGTTAGTGGGAGGCCAGATTAGGGGAGCCTTAAACACCAAGGTAAGGAGATTCAATTTTGTTCTAACATGAAATCAAAAGCCTGTGCGTGGTTTTAAACACAAGAGTGCTATGGTACAGTTTATATATTTAAAATATTCATTTGTTGCTATGTGAAAATGGTGCCTCAGGGACATGAGACTAAAGGGAAGATCAGGAAGCTAGTACAATAGACCAGATAAGAGATGATTGTAACTTGAATTTGGGTAGTTAGAGTGAAAATCATGCAAAGTACTGCAGTTCAGGAAATGCTTTGAGATAGAGCCCAAGAGACTTGCTGAAGAATTGTGTGTAAAAAGTGAGGGAAGGAGAGGAATCAAGAATAGCTCCTGAGATTTGGACCTGAGTGATTTGATAGATGATAGCTCCATTAACGGTTATAGAACATGATGGGGAAAGATAGCTACCCAATGATGGGAATTTCAAGAGTACTGTCTCCTGCAGGGACAGCCTCTGCAATCTAAGGCTAATAGAGCATGAACCACTAGCCACTGCTTAATTACTTCTAGGGACAGAAGTTTCACTACCTTAAAAGCAGTCCTAAGGATACTAGGGGCCTGTCATGATTCCCACACCATTCCTGTGAGGAAACTGTTGTTATTATATGTTCTATACAGATAAGGAAACTAAGATTTAGAGAAGCTTGTTACATAACTTCTGCAAAAAATTCAGTGTTTATGAACTGAGAATATACACTCAGATCTAGCTGGCCCCAGTTTCAAAGCTCTGAAGCAATATGTGTCAGGAAAAGAAACTCTGGTAGAGAAAAAGGTTTTCCAGTAGAGATTCCAAGGCAGAAAGCAATTCCCAAATCCCTGGGAAATGGATCTGAATTTAGGAGATTTGGCCATAAGGATGAAGACAGAACCCAGAAAGTAGATCCAATATCAAAGGCAGACTAGCAACAAACTGCTTTTGGCTCACTCCTGTGCCATTAGACTAAAAAACATAAATTTCCTGTCCCTGGGAAGAAGATTTTTCCAAGAACCAGAGAAGGAACTTCATTTGCCAGTTGGTTTTTAAGTAACCCCAGTTACATGGATTAGAAAGATGCTGCTTCAGGGATCATTCAGTCAGTTCGAAGGAAATTTAACCTCTTGTACTAAGCATGACTTATTGGACAGGACATGAATGAGTGGCCCAAGCAGTTGTTTCTATGAGGCTTTAGCCAAGGCTGATGCCAGGCAGGATATTGAAAGTGATATAGTTAAACTAGATTGTTCTTAGAGTTCTGAGCTGCTGAAGCTGAAGGAGTCGTTGTTTAATATTTTTATATTGAAAGTTACTTGTTCATCTAACTCACCAATAGATAAATTGTTTTCTCTTTAGATTCTCTTCCAAAACAGATATTCTTTCATGAAAAGTCTAAACTACCCTCTTATAATTATGATAAATGGGAGATCACTGATAATTGTAGATCAGACAAAGCAGAGCACTAGAATTTAAAAGATAAAATCATTTTAGGGTTAATAAGTAAGGTCACAAGACACTTTTTGGCAGCTGAAAGAAGAAAAAGCCAAGCTCTCGCATGAAAGTGCTTAAGGTCCTATCCAACTTGTTAAGTAAAAATATTTTAAAATTTATATCTGGGCCATATGCTATAATTCTTGAATATGACTTAATGAATTAAGTTGTTTATTAATATATCAACCAATTAGTCATTTGTTCAGTAGATGTCATCTAAGTGCTGATTAGTCTTCAGGCAGTATGCTGGGTGTTTAATACAATGCTGGGACACAATCTTTGTTCTCTTGGAGTTAACAGTTTGATGATGAGGAAAACAAACTTGTGCAAATGAAAACTTTGCTAAGTGGAAGGAAGAAAATAATAAAACTCAATGATAAAAATAATAAGGTCTACTTTGGCTTCCTGGCTTGGTTAATCTAGGAAGATTTCTCTAAGACAAAACCTGAGATCTAAAATAAAGAACTGAGTCAAATGAAGAGTTGCAGCAGGAAGAAAGAAATGCAGGCAAATTGTCCAGCCTATGCAAGGACTAAGGACTTGGAGAATCTGGGATATTGAAAACCAGTGATGTGGCTGGAGGGAGAAGATGGGTGGAGTGAAATGAATTTGAAGAACTGGAACCAGATCATGAAAGGTCTTATTAAGACAGGTGGGTATTTTCCACATGATTTCACCTTTAACAGGAACCTAAACAACAAAACAAAGAAACAAGCAAAATATAGTCAAAGACACTGCATTAGGGGACAGGCAGGAAGTGGCCAGAGGAGAGAGAAGAGGGAATTTCAGGGGAAAAGGGGAAGGGTTTGCAGGAACAAAGTTAAAAGACACATGGATAAAACTAGGGGGAGGGTGGTAATG